>SNVD02003870.1:0-18731 GCA_013180625.2 Boswellia sacra
GATTTAACACTCCATCTGTAATCTCTATTTGCTGGTTTGCTTTGTTTTCATTTGCTTTGTTTTTATTGTGTTTATTTGATTTTTTTTTCAGGTTGTTTCTTTTGTCCCAGGTAATATTTTCTAATCTTGGCTTTTAGAGTGGTGGCTTAAAAAGTTCAATTTCTCTTGAAACGCATTCTGGATTTCTTTAATCCATAATGGCTGAATAAGGAGGCTAACTTCTAAACTTTTTAGACCCATTCTAACTGACTTGTTTGTGTTTACTGATTTGTTGGACTTTATTATTTTCTGAGTAAGGTTAGTTTTATGTAATTTCGAGTTGTTGTGTGTTTTTGTCTTTATCAGTTTCGATTCGAAAAAAAAAAACAACATTGTGGAAAAACCTGAGAATGGCAGAATATGGGGTTTTCTTAACTCTTGAAACGCATTCTCTCTCAATAAATCTGTAGTTTGTTTATTTCATGTTGTTTGAAGTGTCTTGTTTCTTGTTTTGTTCTTTCATAATAAAGGTATATAGGCTGGAAACCTTAAGTCTGCGGGCTACTGGTCCTAAGGATTGTTGAAATATACAATCTTGACTCAGGTGTAACACCGCCACGTACCTCTTTTCTTGCATTTTGTGGGTCGATGATAAGATAATGATTGAATTAAGAATAACTCTTGGAAAATGTAAATGATGCATGGATCTGTGTGCTTGAAATGTTTATTGGTTTTCGCTTTGCTTTTGATTCCTTGCGCAACATTGCGCACTGAGCTATTATCACTGAGTTATTTGTTCACTTAGAGAAAGTTTATGTAATTTAAATGTTTCTTCAGATTTCAATGAATTCTAGAACTTGTTTGATGGTCACTCGAGGCGAAAGCCTAGGCTGTGCAACATTAGGGAAATGATTTAGGCCATCTTTGGACCGTTTGAGCCTTAATAGCCAACCTTGACAGAAATTGATCCCTAGTTACCCCTTTGAGCCTCTGTAATCCTTTTTTTTTGTTAACTCACTAAAAGATTTCCTAACCTAAAATGATTTTGTTCCAAACAGTTAATCCCTTACCTATGAGCATGTAGCTCATTCACAATTAAATTCTGAGCTATGTTCTGGTTTTTTCGGGAAGTTAGAGGAGGTTTGGGATGTTCATGAGCAAGACAAGTGAGTTCAATTGTGTTTGAAAAAAAAAAAAGAAAAAAAACAACAAAAAAAGCCAATCTGTATACTTATCGTCCACGTACTTACACATTGATGACAATGTGTTGTTTAAGTGTAATAAAAAAAAAGAAAAAAAAGAAAAAAAAAGAGAACAAAAGAAAAAAAGAAAAAAAAAGAGAACAAAAGAAGAAGAATAAGAGATCTATACCCTTAAGTATTCTTGAAAACAATGAAACAACAAAGTGCGGGGGTGTAGTTTTCTTTTGTTTTCTGCAAAAAAAAAAAAAAAAGAGAAAGATTGAGTGTTCTAAATAAGTATGGGGGAGTAACCTGGTGAATTGAAATGTTGTGTTATAGGGTTGAGCTCTACATAGTCTTGAATGATTTATGTGTTTGTGGGTGATTTGAGCCAAATTATTATCCTTTATCATACCTTCACCCAAGCCAAAAGTTACAAGCTTAATAAAGTCCTACTTGATCCTTGGTGTTGTGCATGTCTACATTAGTGGAGAGTGACTTGAAAAGCAGGCCTATGGAGTTCATTTATACACACATCTTCACTATTAAATATGATTCATTTTTATGCATAAACTCATCCAGGGTTACAAGTGATTAGGTGAGAATGGCTCTACACACACACACTTGAGGAATTGAAGTGAAGCGAAACTAATCTTTGAGATAAAATTCTTGATCAAGTGCATTATTTTGAAGTTTTCCTTGGGTTATAATTAAGTACAATCTTTGAGGCCTATTTGCAAGATGAAGCATTTGTGTGTTTTAATTTTTTGTTGATTCTGTTTCGGTTTAGTTTTATTTCATATTGTCGTAGTTGCTCGAGGACTAGCAAAGTCTAAGTGTGGGGGAATTTGATAAGTGTCTATTTATATATCATTTTCATATCAATTCGTCCATGTTTCTTTGCTATATTCCTTGGTATTTTTATGTTTTTGTGTGGTTTTGATGTTTGTAGGAGTTTTGGAGCAACTTGCACAAAAATGGAGTAAAACCCTTCATTTTCACCTCTGCTAGTCAACCATCTTCTCGGATTTAATTGTATTGATATACAATGAACCCGATGACATATCATATATCGTTGAAAAGCTCTCGAAGTCTACTTTTTGGAGAAATTTACGGTTTATGAATCCATTCAGTGTACCGAAAGTTGTAATCAAAACAGTGTGAGAAGTGTAGAAATGTAATTCCACACATCACTGTAGCATGTATAATACGGGACACTGTAGCACGTTACTGTAGCAGAGTATTTAAACACATTTTAGGGTTTTATTTCATAACTTGAAGAGGGGAGAACGTGGTAGAGGCTGCAGCTCTGGAATTCTTTCATCTCTTGGAGTTCTTGAAGGAGAAAGGAAGCTTGGAAAGAGGAAGAACTACAATCCAAAGAGAATTACATCAAATTTGCTAAGTTTTTCCCTTCCCTTTCATTTTCTGGAATGTCTCCATGTTGTATTGTATTTACCACGTTCTTAAACATGTGTAACTGAATCTGAATTGGTTGAGGGTGATTTCAAAGCCCCTGATATGGTTTTTGTAAGTTGATTGTGCAAGAATTGTTATCCAATTCTCTAATTGAAGTTGCTTGTATTCTCCCATATTTAATGCTTATGATTGCTTGCTGATTGTATTTGAGTGGCCAACTGAATATAATCTGGTTGTGATTTATTGCTAGACTAGAAATCTTGATCCGTAATTGTCTTGAATTTCTAATCCTTAGTAGCAAAATTGTGATCAGAGATTGCAATTGGAGAATACAACCTAAGTTAAATAATCCGAGCTTGTGTGTTTATTGCTTAGATCAACCTATCTTTCTTATCGTAATGCATCCATTGAATTAAATTTAGAGAGCTTGTTCTAGGTTGTTTAATGGATAGAGATTAAATAAAGAGCCTGTTTTATTTAACAACAAAGTAAGGAAAGATTGGGATAACAGAGCTTGTTGTTATCTACGGTTGATAATTTCAATGGTGTAATTGGATGACAATTCTGTGATTAATTCGCAAATCCATATCTTGTGGTAGAGAATAATCCCTTAACCAGATTTCTTTCATTGTGTATCTCTCAATTGATTTAACTTTGCATTGTATTATTCTTCATTTGCTTTCGATTTGAGTTTAGTTAATCAATCAACAAAACCCCCCATTTATTCTGTTTTCGCTTTCGAATAACAAATTCAATTAGAATCAATCTTCGTGGGAACGATATCTTACTCATCACTTTATTACTTGTGCGACTAGTATACTTGCTAGTTTCGAACGCATCAGTTTGGTTTATAGCCGAACCACCTAAAAGTTGTTGTGCATCTTTTACATTCTTGTTAGTTACATTTTATATAACTACTTGTATTTTAATTGAGTAACTGTATCTGTGACTTCAGAACTTTCAGTTGGTAGAACAAAGCACTAATATACTTGTATATATCCTGTTTTTATTTGATTTGAAGCAATGGATTTTTTCTAAGCATGGAAGTTCGTAGTGGTGGATGATTTATTGAATGAGGCAGAATTCTATAAGAGAGTTTTTATTTGACTTCCTATGTTATTTAATTGATTGATTAATTAGTCGATTGATTGATTGAAGTTATTTTGGAAGTACTTGCTTTATAGAAGGTTTTATCTTGATTGATTGATTATCTTAATTGAAAAATATCCTTATTATTTAGGATATCTTTTCATGAACTTCTTATTTTGTGCATCTTTATCTAACCTTACCATTGATGCCTGATTGAGATTTTGCAGGTTAATGATAAAGATTACAATTGATGCTATGTGTTATAAACAACTATTAACGTAGCTTATACAGGAATGCATTAAAGAGAGACAAGAGCCGATGAATGCAAATTAACAATGTGTTAATCACTGAGCGAGTTAAGATTGTGTATGGCTCATGTGTGTTGAGTATGTGCATAGATTTGTTTTGTAAGTGCTATTAGAATCGTGTAAGCTTAAGGACATTGATTAATTACATGAGTCTGTAATAGTTGCATTAGTTATGACTGACTGAATTGGGTTAGTTAAGATAGTCATATCTGTGAAGTGTAGTATAAAAAGAGTATGTGAAGGACTATTATTGTGATCAAGTTTGTAACTCGAGAATCCATCAACAAAAAAGAATATTTTGCTTAAGGCTGCACTATCCACCAACACATCTATATGCAGTAGAGGTAAATCATCTTTTGGTGAAGCTTTGTTCAAATCTTGATAGTCTATGTACATCCTTACTCTTCCATCTTTCTTTGGTACCGGGACTATGTTGGCCAACCACTGAGGGTAGTTTGCCATATCTAAAAATTTTGCTTCTATCTGCTTGGTGACTTTTTCCTTAATCTTCTATGCCTATTCTGGCTGCATCTTCTTCAGCTTTTGTTTAATCAATTTCATGTATGGATAAGTGTGGATGGTATGCTTTGCTACACTGCGATCAACTCTCGACATATCATCATAGGGCCAAGCAAATACCTTCTTATGTTCTTTTACTATTTTCTCGAACCTCTCTTTTTCTTTAAGAGTTGTGTCATGAGCAATGCATATGTTTTTTAGGTTATCAATTGTCTCAAGATTAATACGATGTGTGTTCATGAGATGAATATCAAATAGGCTATTTAAATGAAATTCATGCAAGCAATCATCAGGAAAAACATTGCATAAGTAAGTAAAGTCAGATTTTATTGCATCAAATTTATTTACAAACAAAGTATCCTAAAAAAACTCAGGAATGAAAACATCTTTATAACAAGCATCAACTATTTCTTCTTCAATAAGGTGGCAGGTCAACGAGAGTCTCTTTGTTTGAGAGTGCTTCCTCTTACACTGCCTTCTCTCCCAGCATCAGCTTCTCCATCTCCTTGTCAAGTTCACTAATCTCCAGAGCCTTTGGGTTTATCACATCCTTAAAGATTTCAAACCCCTGCTTCAGGATGTTAGTATAGCTCCATGGTTCAGCCTCTTTAACATACACGCCCATTTCCCCTAGTTGGTCGTGTATCTTCATCAAAGTCATAACCCAGTCCCCTATTGCTAGTTTGCCTCTTAATTTAAGGAAAAGTGGGCAGTCCAATGAAGTTCTTTCCAAGTTCAGTCCTGGGCATGTACCCCTACTTTTTCATAATACCAATGACTACTGGGTTGATACGATCAATCATTGGTATCCATCCACATAAGGCATCTTCACTTCCTTCGTGCTCAAGGTTGCTGCTACAAGCAGATACTCTACCCGAATTGTTATTTTTTTCTTCCCTAAATTGAAGCGAATGTCCAGGTTCACAACGGACGACATGCCGTCTAAAGGGTGACGTCCTAGAAATGCTGCAAAGTTATTTGGATATCAAAAATTATAAACTCAACCATTACTTCAATCTGGTCTGTTTTCACCAAGGCTCTAAAAGTTCCCACTGCACTTATCTTTATATCATCATAAGCCTTGATGACTGCATGAGATGGCTCCAACTCCTCCTTCTCAATCCTAAATTTGCTTAAAAGCCTCAATGGTACCAACTTGATTGTTGACCTATCATCCACCATTACATACAAAGTCTTCTTTCCTTGAATCTTGGCTGCTATGAATAACGATTTGTTATGATTTCTTCCTTCCAAGGGGAGATCATCATCAGAGAAACTAATCAAAACCTTCTGTACCTCCTTAAAAGTAATTGCTGCAATCATCTCCTTAGGGTTAGAGATGAGGGAAATCGGTATCTTGGCCAAGGCTCTGGCCATTGCCTCTCTATGCTTTTGGGATGAAATGAACAGGTCCCAGATGCTTGTATTGGCCTGTGTCTTCTTCAATTACTTGAGGAGTAGGTCATCCTCCTCCTTTTTCTTTTCTTCATCCTTTCCTTCTTTCTTTTGATTCCTATCTTTTTTGTTGGCTTTCGGGTCTCATTGAACCTCCCACTTTGAGTTAACCCTTGAACTTTTTTCTTTTCTTCATTCATCTCTTTCTTTTCACCCTCTTTCTCACTCTCTCTCTTTCCCAATGTTTCTCCCTTATCTTTAAAACTATCCCAGAAATTCTCTCTCTCTCTCTCTCTCTTTCTCTCTCTCTATCATCTCCCTCATTTTCAAAACTATCCCAGAAATATTCTATCATTTCTCCCTTATTCCCTGGTTGTACTTCTTCTCCATCATTTAAACCATCATAGAAGTCATGGATAGTTTCAGTGTTATCCCAGATCCCCAAAACTTTCTTACCATCCCCTTCATCCTCACTGTCGCTGACACAAATATCGACTCCTATCCATCCAGCACTCAAGGAGTATACTTCTACTTCCTAAGGAGTCTTGCCATTTTTCCTTCCTTCTTCTAGCATCCACTCCTTAAATTGTGGCAAGGCATTTCCTCCCACTTTCTTTGGATTTGGATCCTGACCTCTAATAGAGTCGCATGATCATCCTTAAAGGACCCCTTGATTTCTTCTTCTGTGTGTCCTAACCCGATCATAAGGATCTTTTCTTCACTTTTATTATCGTTACCATCTTCATCTTCTCTTTACTATCACCAACCCAAATTGGATACGACCATGTCTCCTCTTTCATCCATTTTCCTATCTTCTATAGTGACTATACTTTGACTTTGACCTAGCCCCCATTCTGAGAATAAACCTCGATTGATAGAGATGTTACATTAAGTAGTTCTTTCTCTCCTTTTCTTTTGTCTTCTTTCTCCAATTTCTTCAACCACTCTCAAAATTTCGACAAGGTCATTTCTGCTTGCTCTCTCTCAATTTAGACCCTGGCTACCAATAGAGCCATATGGATCGACCCATTGTGTCTTCCTACTTTCCTTCTTTAAAAGACCTCAATATCTCTTCTTTTGTAACTCGTAAGCCAATCATGAAAATGCCCAGTGAATTCCTCCTGAGATCTCCTTCCTCACTCAGCAGTGTGTACTCGTCATCCTCATCACTGAGTGGGGTGTATTCATCCTTATCCCTGCCTATCTAAATTAGCATATACTTGTTTTCATTGTCACTGAACGGGCGATCTTAATCTTCTCCCCTAAGTGGCCTATACTTACCCTGAACTTCTTCTTCACTTTCATCATCACTTGGGCATGTCCACTTAACTTCCAAACATCGTCTGGCCTATTTTCTGGCCATCCACTTCTTCATGAAGGGGTTTTTCTTCTTCACCTTTATTCCTTCATCTGGGTAGTCTTGCTAGGCTCCTTTTCTTGATATCCACTCCCTTTTAAAGGTGCTCAACATTCTAGCCTTTTCTCTTTCTTCTCTCCTTCCACATGAGCAAAGTCGCTTATTTACCTTCATCCATTTTTCCTTAAAGGCACTCAAAACTCTGGCCTTTCTTTCTTCGTCCTTATTCTTTTCAAAGGATCAAAAGATATGTTCCTTGATAACCTCTGAGTCAATCATATTATTATGCAATGGTGGCATGTGTCATGACCCAAAATCTCTTTTATGGAGACTTTAGGCGTGATTAAATGTTTAAAAAAATAAAGTAAATTTTTCTTCTTTTGTTTTTTATATCTCACATATATCAAATATAGTTGTCTAATACATTATTCAAAGAATATACATGTACACACATCAATATCCAAATCTTGGCACTTAGTTCACTAGTTACAATAAAATACGTCTATCATGATCTAGGTTGAACCTAAAACATATCTCGAGATAATAACAAGTATGCAAGCATCCAATTTCTCTAAGAAAGCTCCGAGACATTGCTAATATGGTCTCATCTCGACTACCTGTGGAGAAAGGGATGAGCATACACAATCCAGTAGGAAATCTTTAACTTTACATACTCCTGCACTTATTCCAACTATACGTATTTGACAATTATACCACGTGTCACACCATTCATCAAATTCATACAAACTGAGACATACACATTTATCCACTACTAAAATAAAACAAGTCAAGCTCATACAACTTAACACAAACATACAATATATACATGTTAACCCATTTCCATAATCAAGCTTAGCCATGCACATACAACCCCTCACAAACACGATACTTGTATTGACCCAATTCCACAAGTTAAACCTAGTCAATCTCATACAACTTAGCACAAATACATAGTGTACTCCTATCGACCCAATTTCACAAATCAAGTATTTCCATCAACGAACATAAGCTCTAGTTTAGTCATACACAATTGTACCATAACACTAATAATACTAAAGTGTTAACAATCCAAGCATGAATACATGATTATGATCATAATAACTAATTTCTTATCGACATACATTGGCCTCGACTCATGCACATAAACAACATACCAAGCCTATGTTCCGTAGTTCAACAATCTAAAATATCTCAACAATGAGTTTATAACCCACTACCACACAATTGACCCAATTTCAATCATGCACTATCCAAACTATCATTTTGAACTCTTTACTTGGTGAACACACAATACCACTCAACTCAAGTCTCTAACATACAACACAAATTCCAAATGGAAACATAAATTTAAGCAGCTTATAACCAGCTTTGAAAAATTACTAAGAATGCATTCTAAATGCGAAATACAACCAACGCAACATAATTGTGCACATTTACTATCAACCAAAGCATACTATGCATAATAATTCAACAAGAGTGCACAAGGAATTCTTATTATCCAATTTCGCATTCTCAATGTAAATGCCCTTGGATTGCGCACATAATTGTCATCACTCAATCCAAGGCCCATACAATACTATTTCCAACCATTATTCAAGTTCAAACATAATTAATTTCATCATATCGGTCCCTTGGGTTGGCGCTCCCTAGCCTTACCAATCCCTAGTTCGTATCCATTAAATTCATCCCTTGGGTTGGCACTGCCCAGTCTCACCAATCCCAAGTCAATATACCATAAGTTTCATCCGTTGGGCTAGCACTTCTTAGCCTCACCAATCAGAAGTTCATGCATGTTTTATGTAAACAAATGAAATTTCAGCAAACTGCTATCAACTTTGAAAAATACTCAAAATCATATCAAACTCGAATTTGAGTAAAACCACTTGGAATTGAAAACTTGCTACGCATGGAATAAGACCGAAATTTTGAAATTACAATACATCTTTCCAATTAACATAGTTTTAATAAAATATCTATATTAGTCAGTAAACGATATAAATTTTAAGGTAACCACAGCGGATTTTAGAAAATTCTTTAAAATTGTGCAAAAATGTGATTAAGGTGATTCAACCTAGAAAAGAACGATAATTGAATCTATTTTAAGGTAAAAATATTGAATTCCCAAGATTAATATTCAATTGATTTAGTTTTTCAAAAATGTATGACTAGCTTAGGAGAGATAGTAGAAATTCAGTTTCTTGTAGGCAAATTAGAAATTGCACCAAAAATCTATTTCAGGCCAATTACCATGAAACTAGTGGCAAATCAAAGCTTGATATATCCATTTTCAAAAACAATAAAGATATTTCCAAGAAAACAGCTCAATAAGTACCATTTCTCAAAAAATATGTAGCTTATTCTAGTGAAAAAAAGAAAATTCTAGGTTCAGGCAAGCAAATTTGGAAAATCACCAAAATTTCATTTTAAGGCTAAATTCATGAGATCAGTGGTATTTCAAAGATTCATATGTCTATTTTTCATATAAAATAAGAGTCTCTAAATACAAATGAACAAATAGATACTCAGCACATAACAAGTTCATAAAAAAATTTATTAAAATTTCATTTCTCAACCAATTCAATCAAAACTAGTGGCTACAGAACCCTTCATATGTCTATTTCACTAAACAAAAAAAAATTTCTCAAAATGGATTTCAAAAAAATACCATTTCACAAAATTGCTAAAGTCTATCAGGTGAAACAGGGCAGTTTTTTAGCTTTCAACAATTATCTTAAAAAATTCATCAAAAATCCATCTTAAATCCAAATCCATTGAAACTAGTGGCAATTTAAAGCTTCATGTGTCGATTTCCCTATACGAAAGAGAAATTTGCAAAAATACACATCAATCAACAATAGACCACTCATACACAAAGTTGGTTCTTGGATTTCACTGTGCATAGCATATTCACTTTATCATTTTCTAAAAAATACAACATATACAACACCATGAAAACAATATATATTGTATATCGTCTTAACATCATGAAAATTCAATCGATATCCACCATTAATCACATCAAAAATCATATAAAATGCAATTCCAAGGAAAAAAATGTAAAGAAAAAATTCCCTACCTATTTCAAGAGAAATTCCCTCTCTTTTTTTTCTTCTTTTCTTCCTCCTTCTTTTCCTCTTCTCTTCTTTCGCCCTTCTTCTCTTCCTTTCTCCAGTCTCCCGTAGCCTCCCCCCTCTTTTCCAAAAACGAGAGGAATTCCTCTCTACCAAAACCCTAAGCATCTTTATATATGTTTGCCCAAATACCCATAGAACCCATGCAACTATCATAAAACACCCTAACATACTATCTATTTTCATAAATAACCCTTATATATGTATATATATCTATATCTATATGTATGTATGTATATATTAGGCCTAAAAGTATAATGAATTTAAGCCCATCAATATCCAAATCCAAGCCACTCAATATATTAACTTATCGTAACATCCTAGGATAAATAATTGTGATTTGAACTCAAGTCCAATAAAATTTAAACTTAACCCAACAATATAACACAAGTCCAATAAAATATAACTTAAGCCTAAAAGAATAAATCTTGTCCGAAGTTTCTCAATCCTCTCAATTAAGGCCACTTGCTAAAGATTAGAATACACATAAACACATATTTATACAAATGCCCCTACACATAATAAATAACATAACATACGTAAAACACATCGTATAACATAAATATTTTAATTTTTCAGGACATTACAACACCTTTATGTTGTTTGGCAATAGGTTGTTGCGAATGTTAGATTGCTATCTACCAGGATCTGGTATTCAACCATTGTCAATCAAATCTTGTATCTCGTGTCAAAGATGAATATAGTTGTTAGTGAGGTGTCCAGTGCACGGTTGAAAGTGACAGTCCTTGTTGATCTAGTGGTTAGGTGGAAAAGGACCCTATTGATCCTTCTTCGATAATGGTAGCAGCTCATAACATGCACATAGCTTCTTATAAACCATGGATAGTGATTGCCCTAGGTTGCTAAACTTTCTTTGCGATCAAACTGCACACTTTTGGAGGTTGATCCTCCTCTTCCTATTGGTGGAAGTTCCTTCTTGAGAAAATTTTCTTTTGTTCAACCTCTGCATCCTTAATTTGGATGCCAGAATCATACAAATCCTTGAACGTTCTAAATTGGAACCTTGTCAAATGGTCTCAAATAGGAGCAAAAGATCCTTTTACCACTATTCTCACTTAATCCTTCTCTGAAGGCCTTGAAACCATCTATGTAGCCTTTCCTCTAGTGGATCAGATACTCTAAAAATGCCTCGCTCTACTTCTAGCTAGTTGTATCTAAATCTCGCAATGTCATGCCTAGGTAGGTGTTATAGGAATATTGATCTAGAAATCTTTCGGACAACTCTATCCTATCTTCCTTCACTTTGTCTTCCTACTTGACGTACTACTCTAGTGCTTGTCCCTCCAATGAGTGAATGAAGAATTTTAGAGTCAATTCCCTTGATAGTCCTGTCATGCCCATCACACTAGCATAGTGTCGGAGGTGAGACTTTCAATTCCCATTCCCCGTGAACTTCACCAAGTTCGCCATTTTAAATTTTGAAGCCAGCCCTTCAATCTGCATATCTAAAAGGTCTTATATTTTCTCTGGGCCTTTCCTCTTCATCATTCCTTAAAGTTTCTTGAGGTAGGCCTTTCTTTATCATTCCCTGAAGTTTCTCGAGGCCTTTTCTGATGGCTTTTATCTATTTGGCCTTTTTAGCCTTGAGATATTCCTCCTCGTCGTCGAATTCCTCCTCAAGATTATTTCCTCATGGGTTTCCTCTAGTCTCGACATTGTTGCCATCATTGATTTGATTAGAGAGGTGAATCTCTACTAAACCCCTCGCCATTGGTCCCCGTGATCTATCTATACCCAGTAGTAGCCTGGTAGTTATCAACTTCATCATTGCCAGCATCTGTTGTCCCATGGCATCCATGTCTACCCTCATTTGGTCTATACCACTCAAAAGATCTTGTTAAGCCATTCTTATGATTTCCTCTTCTTCTGATTCTATTGTCTTCTTCTATCTCCATGGTTTCAACTTTGTATAAATAGCCTTGCTACCTAAACCAAGCTATGACGACTATAAACACAAGGGGTTAGCATGATGCGTCTATGCATGAATGCAATGCATGTTCATTTATAGCACAGAAGCACAGTCCATAGCATGGCTAGCCTTCCAACCTTATTTCTCCTACACATTGGTTGATGCGTTCGAAATTAGCAAGTATACTAGTCGCACAAGTAATAAAGTGATAAGTAGATATCGTTCCCACGAGGATTGATTCTAATTGAATTTGTTATTTTCCAGCAATAATAAACTAAACAGGGGGGGTTTTGTTGATTGATTAACTAAACTTAATACGAAAGCAAATGAAGAATAACACAAAGCAAAGTTAAATGGAGTGAAAAATCAATGAGAGACACTTGGTTAAGAGTTCATTCTCTGCCACAAGATATGAATTTGTGAATTAACATAGAATTTTAATCCAATTACAGCATTGAAGTTATCAACCGTAGATAACAACAAGCTCTGTTATCCCAATCTTTCCTTACTTTGTTGTTAAATAAACAAGCTCTTTATTTAATCTCTATCCATTAAACAACCTAGAACAAGCTCTCTAAGTTTAATTCAATAGAAGCAATACGATGAGAAAGATATGTTGATCTAAGCAATAATCACACAAGTTCGGATTATTTAACCTAGGTTGTATTTTCCAATTGCAATCTCTGATCACAATTTTTGCTACTAATGATTGGAAATTCATGACAATTACGGATCAAGATTTCTAATCTAGCAATAGACAACAACAGATTAAATTCAGTTTGCCATTCCAAATACAATCAGTAAGCAATCATAAGCATTAGATATGGGAAAATACAAGCAACTTCAATTAGAGAATTGGATAACAATTTCTTACACAAGCAACTCACAAAATCCATATCAAGGGCTTTGAAATCACCCTCAACCAATTCAGATTTAGTTACACATATTCATATCAGAATAACAATTACAATACAGAGAAATTCCAGAATTGAAAAGGAAAGAAAGAACTTAGCAAATTCTTTGAAAATCTTCTTTGTAGATGAATCTTCTTGGAATTGTAGTTCCTCCTCTTTCAAAAATCTTCTTTCTCCTTCAAGAACTCCAAGGGATGAGAGAAATCCAGAAATGCAGCCTCCTCCCACGTTTTCCCCCCTTCAAGTTATCAAAATAAAACCCAAAATGTGTTTAAATACTCTGCTACAGTGAATTGCTACAGTGTCCCGTATTATACATGCTACAGTGACTTGTGGAATTATATTTCTATACATCTCACACTGTTTTAATTACCACTTTTGGTACACTGAATGGATTTATAAACCGTAAATTTCTCCAGAAAATAGACTTCGAGAGCTTTCCAACGGTATATAGCATGTCATCGGGTTCATTGTATATCAATACAATTAAATCCGAGAAGATCACTGACTAGCAGAGGTGAAAATGAAGGGTTTTACTCCATTTTTGTGCAAGTTGCTCCAAAACTCCTACAAACATCAAAACCACACACAAACATAAAAATACCAAGGAATATAGCAAAGAAACATGGACGAATTGATATGAAAATGATATATAAATAGACACTTATCAAATTCCCCCACACATAGACTTTGCTATTCCTCGAGCAACTACGACAATATGAAATAAAACTAAACCGAAACAGAATCAACAAAAAATTAAAACACACCAATGCTTCATCTTGCAAATAGGCCTCAAAGATTGTACTTAATTATAACCCAAGGAAAACTTCAAAATAATGCACTTGATCAACAATTTAATCCGAAAGATTAGTTTCGCTTCACTTCAATTCCTCAAGTGTGTGTGTGTAGAGCCATTCTCACCTAATCACTTGTAACCCGGATGAGTTTATGCGTAAAAATGAATCATAGTTAATAGTAAAGATGTGTGTATAAACGAACTCCATAGGCCTGCTTTTCAAGTCACTCTCCACTACTGTAGACCAGCACAACACGAAGGATCAAGTAGGACTTTATTAAGCTTGTAACGTTTGGCTTGGGTGAAGGTATGATAAAGGATAATAATTAGGTTTAAATCACCCACAAACACATAAAATCATTCAAGATTATGTAGAGCTCAACCCCATGACATAAAAAATTCATTCTTATTCACCAAATGACTCCCCAAACTTATTCAGAACACTCGAACTCTCTTTTTATTAATTTTTTTTTATAACACAAAAGAAACTACACCCCCATACTTTGTTGTTTTATTCTTTTTAAGAACACTCAAGGTATAAATATCTTTTTCTTCTCTTTCTCTTCTTCTTTTTTTTTTCTTTTTCTTTTTTTTTTCATTTTTTTTTTACTACACTTCCCCTCCCCCACACTTAAACAACACATTGTCCTCAATGTGTAGGTACGTGGACGAGAAGTACAGATTGGTTTTTTTTTTCTTTTTTTTTTCTTGAAACAAATACAATAGAACTCACTTGAATTGCTCATGACACATCCCAACCTCCTCTAACATCCGAAAACCAAAACATAGCTCAAAATTTAATCGTGAATGATCTACATGCTCATAGGTAAGGGATAAACTGTTTGGAACAAATTCATTTGAGGTTAGGAAATGTTTTTAGTGAGTTAACAAAGAAAAAGGCTTACAGAGGCTCAAAGGGGTAACTAGGGATTAATTTCAATCAAGGTAGGCTATTAAGGCTCAAACGATCCAAAGATGGCCTAAATCATTTCCCTAATGTTGCACGGTCTAGGATTTCGCCTCGAGTGACCATCAAACAAGTTCTAGAATTCATTGAAATCTGAAGAAACATTTAAATTACATAAACTTTCTCTAAGTGAACCAATAACTCAGTGATAATAGCTCAGTGCTCAATGTTGCGCAAGGAATCAAAAGCAAAGCGAAAACCAATAAACATTTCAAGCACACAGATCCATGCATCATTTTATCATTTTCCAAGAGTTATTCTTAATTCAATCATTGCCTTATCATTGGCCCATAAAATGCAAGAGAAGAGGTACGTGGCGTTGTTACACCTGAGTCAAGATTGTATATTTCAACAATCCTTAGGACCAGTAGCCCGCAGACTTAAGGTTTCCAGACTATATACCTTTATTATGAAAGAACAAAACAAGAAACAAGACACTTCAAACAACATGAAATAAACAAACTACAGATTTTTTGAGAGAGAATGCGTTTCAAGAGTTACGAAAACCCCATATTCTGCCATTCTCAGGTTTTTCCACAATGTTTTTTTTTTGAATCGAAACTGATAAAGATAAAAACACATAACAACTCTAAATTACGCAAAACTAAACTCACTCATAAAATAACAAAGTTCAACAAGTCAGCAAACAGAAACAAGTTAGTTATAATGGGTCTAAAAAGTTTAGAAGTTAGCCTCCTTATTCAGCCATTATGGATTGAAGAGATCCAGAATGCTTTCAAGAGGAATTAAACTTTTTAAGCCACCACTCTAAAAGCCATGATTAGAAAATATTACCTGGGGCGAAAGAAATAACCTGAAAAAAAAAACTCAAAAGAAATGACATGAAAAATCTCAAATAAACACACTAAAAAGAAAGTAAACGAAAATGAAGCAAACCAGTAGATAGAGATTACAGATGGAGCATTAAATCCAGTTTACGCCTCTTATTGCCTTCTCCAAACCAATCTATCCGAGCTATTGTTTGATCAGGCGAATAGACGAATGCTTGTAATTTGTCAATTAACTCCCCTGCTGTTGAAGCTGTAACCAGGATTTGCCTCGCCGATTGTGAGATGAAGTTTTTTTTTACTGCTTGATCAAGAAAAGACAACAAACCATCAAAAAAATTATTGACATTTAACAAACCAATGGGTCTCCGATGGATGTTTAGCTGTGCCCAAGAGGTGATTTGAAATATCTCCTCTAATGTACCATAACCACCGGGCAAAGCTATAAATGCATCATATTTAATGACCATATGTGCAATACGCTCATGCATGCTAGAGACCTGTAACTCTTCCCCCATTGTGTTGCCTATGATATCTCGCACAGCTAAAGGTTTAGGGATAATGCCGGGAACTTTACTTCCTCCCAAGGATGCAGCTGTCGACACACACCCCATTAACCCAAGACTACCCCCTCCATAAATCGAATGAATACCCCTCGCAGCTAATGTCCTACCAAGATCAAGAGCTGCTGTGGTAAACTCTCCATCTTTACCAAATTGCGATCCGCAAAATACGCATATATTGCAGAATCGCCGAATTGGTGTTTTCTCCATTTCTACAAGTGCTCTAAACTTGTGTAAGACAATGATGCACGTTAGGTATTATGCGATTCAAGTGCAAGACAGGTTATAAAATGACATTTTGAAAATATGCAAAATGGATATATACACACATAAAACTCTCAAATTTGACACATGGGGACATAATTTCGGTGGGGGTTGCTCGATGCAGATTTATTGCCCCAAGATTTGAAAAAATGAGATATGCTTTCGGCGAGGTTTGACAAAACTGACACACTTGTCTCCCACGTGAAGCATGGAAAAAGGAGATATGCTTTCGACGGGGTTTGACAAAACCGCCACACTTGTCTCCCACGTGAAGCATGAAAAGTAGAGATATACTTTCGGCGGAGGTTGACAAAACCTCCACACTTGTCTCCCACGTGTACTTATGCCATAGGGTAGTCATATGGTTTGTCAAAAAGAAAACTTGAATTTAAAACAAACAAAATCAACAAACAACAACAACACAAAAACAACATTGATAATCAGATCAAACGAAACAAGAAAGAAATAAAATTCGACAACAACAACACACATTCAAATATACAAGTAGTTGTGATTGTGGCCACATCTTCCTCTGGTTTTACGTCCAGTAACGGCTGAAACGCCTTCTATGAGTCGGGGATTTGCTTCCCATACAGTATTCTTATAAACTGGCAAACAGGGTCGTTTTTAGTCAGATTCCCTAGACTATAACATTGCAATTCATCACGAAATTGTGTCCATAAATTAAGTAATTCACGCTGAACAAGTCCACAAGAATGTGACTCAAGAGCTAATAAAACATTATTTAGCGACTCATTACTCAGACCATTCTTAATAAACGAGAGTTTATCTTCTCTATTCCTGGACACAAAACCTAATGAACGACAAGTCTGGTTACAATTCCATCTAGCACATTTATAGCATACTTGTAACCTCTTCGCTCTTTAACTCTTCGCTCTTCGCCTCATTGGCGGAGTAGCTCTTTTTTTATTTCCCCCCCCTAGGACCAGGCATTTATTTTGCGAGATTAATGTTCGGCTCACCGGACAATCTTACCTTAGCTTCGATAAGTCATCGGATATCCGCAGGCACATTTAGGAGCATCAACGCCCAAAGTCTAGTCATCCGTACTTTAATAAATTTTAAACACAGCATTTTGAGGAAGTGAAGGAAAATATTTACGAATTTCGACAAAAGATATCGGCATCCATTGAATAGGAGAAAAGAAGAAAGATAGTACCGATATGCGCTGAATTTGTTCTTCTCCCAGTAGGCACGTTCAAACCTTCAGGCAAGCTTCAACTCCCAGTTTGAATGTTTCCTCAAGCTGTTTCACAAATGAATTCGAAGTACGGAATAATCAAATTAAACAAAAGGAAGGAAAAGAAAAGAGCAGAAATGAAACTAAAGACACATAAAAGAGATAACAACACAATAGCAAACAAAAGTCAAAAACAAGTAAAAGAAATATAAAAACAAATAAGACAGATGGCAAAGAGAGATAAAACTTGATCAATTTGATGGTCTACGAAGGAATCTCCTCGAGACATAAAAATCGATCATTATTACCTTATTTTATTTTTCTTTTCTTTTTTTATTTATTTTTTTAAAAACATTGGGTTGCCTCCCAATAAGCGCTTGGTTTAACGTCCTCAGCCCGACGTTGGTTCCATCATGGGAGGATCCAATCTCCGCTGTGCTTCTCTAGTGGGCTTGGATCCTTCTTCCAACAAGAAATGGTGTAAGCATATGGCTGGGCCTTGGATATTAGCAATCGTCCACGTAATAGCTGTTTTGTGAACTCTAAGTACTCGAATGCGTTTCTCTTCTTGTAGTGGTGCAAGGCCCATTTCTATTGTAACTAGCAAAGGATCTTTGTCACCCAAAAACACATGCCTCAAATAATCTGGAAGTAGCTTAAGCTCCAAGGTTTTGGCTTTCATCACAGAAGGAAGAAATTTCTCATTAGATAAAGGTAATTCAATGTACGAAACATCATACCTGTTTGTGATTATAGCTATAGTCTCATCTAAGCATGCCATAGCTTTCTCCATTTCTTTGGACACTTGTATCAACCTTCCTGGTTCTTTGAAATTTTCTGTCCCTATGTGCTCACTAATAGCCTTTTCCAATCCATCCTTGCGAGTTAACTCAAAATATTGTTGTGACAAAGAATCAATAATATCAACTG
>SNVD02003872.1:0-18390 GCA_013180625.2 Boswellia sacra
GTGTAATTGTGTGAATCCCATGAAGTGGTGGTGGACTCACATTGATGGTAAGGGACCATGACTAAAAATGAATGATTCAACGTATTAATAGAGGTTCAATAGACGTTGAATAGACTCACCTGTGGTGGTGAGGAATTCATTATCTAATGGGTCTCGAATAGGCCATTTGTATTTTATATTATGGATGAATGTATATTTTATTGACGAGTAAAAGTGATGTAATCCTCTTCCCCTTCCCCTTCCCCTATGTTTGAAGGAATTCTAACTCTATTCTTCTCCCTCTTTTTTTGTATAAATATACAACTATCACTGATTGAATAAACACCTTACATGCCTAATGAAGATAGAAATGTGCATAAAATCAACCATTTAAGTGGGCCAAGTAACAAAACGATCGATTCCTATTTGGTATTTCCCAAGCTAGATTCACATTCGGGCGAGTCAAAAAACTTATACCTAACTTCCTGAGCCTATCTCTGAATGGATGAAGGTAGTTTAGGTCCTGAAACGAGTGTTCAGATTGCCCCCATTCATTTCCAATTGAATAATTGGGTGGCGACTCCTTTCTCCCTACGTGCCCATGGCTCGTTTATGTTCCCTCAAGTCTTGAAAAAGGCTTTGATACAGTATCGTGGTCATAAATGGTTGGCAAGATACAAGCTCTGTTCACATGATTCTAAGCATTCGCAAAGAAAGTAAATTCCTAAGCATGATCTTAAAAAAGGAAAGTTTATGGACTTACCTCGACACGCTTATCCATCTTTCAAAATAAACTAGGTTAGAATAATTCATAATAACCCTAATCATACTCTTAAGCATAAAAATGAAGCCCTAAACATGCTTTTTCTAAGCAAGAAAAGTAAAAGAGAGAATGGGAGGGAGGAGAGAATTCTGCTCTCAAGACGTACCCTTTCCGGGTTTAGAGCAATAGAACGCCTAAAAAAATTATACTAGAAAAGACTTCTCGAATTCTTGAGGGTATCTTCAAGAGGGAGAATGAGATGATTGTATTTGACAATCGATGTGAAATGCGAAGTGAAAGGAGTAGGGTTTATATAGGTAAGGGGTGTCGATAAAAAAGGAAGTTTTCCAAGGTAACTTCCGAGAATAAACCCAAAAGGGCCGGGCGGCCATCTCTAGATAGTTGGGCTATCATCTGATGGACACCCGGCCATTGGCCAATAGCTGGGCGACTATCAGAAGATTAAGTAGTTATCTTGGATAGTCGGGCCGCTGTCTGATGGATAATAGGCTAATTTCCTTTATGCCCCCTCTATTTTTTATAATCCTCCAATGCAGTCCCTTCATACCTTTGTTCCTTTAATCATAACTTTTGGAATTCAACTTCAATTGAACCATAAATTTCTATGATAGCTAGACGTCCGTAGGTTTGCAATGGTATATGACTCATCACTAGATTCCTCCTAGACTAATTTTTATTGATTTTTTAAAGTCACATGTCAATTTTCCAGACTCTTCACCAACTTCTTCTCACCCTTCTCTTCTTGATCTTGAGGGCATTTTGGTCATTTTTTTCTCAATATTCATTTTTATTTCATCATCAAGCCTAAAAAATTCAATGTCTACAGGTTTAGAGAGGTTTTTGAGACACAAAAGTCGACAAAGTACTCTTTACTTCATCTTTCTTTCTTCTTCTTCGATATCTTCACCTTCGTCCACCTTCTTTTGAACTTTCTCGTCACTTTCTTCTTTTCACATTAAAAGTATATGTGTCAATTCAAGAACTAATGTGTCTATCCAAAGTTTAAGATGCCTATCTAAGGGCAAATGTGCCCATCCAAGGGCAGAAGTGCCCATCTAAGAGGAGTGTGCCTATTCAAGCACTGAGTGCCTATCAAAGGCGAACATGCTTATCTAAGGCAAGTATGCCCATCTAAGAATGGATGTGCTCATTCAAGGGCTAGTATGCCCATCCAAGGAGAATGTACCTATTCAAGGGTCAGGAAGCATCTTTATGATGTTTATAATAAAACACGCTTTGGTGCACCTACTTCTTATGGTTTCTAACACTCTTAAGTGCACCTACTTCTTAGGGTTTGGTAACACTCTTCTGTGCGCCTATTCTAAGGACTTCAAATACTCTTAAGTACACCTACTTTCTAGGGCTTTTAACACTCTTTAGTGCGTCTCATCTTAGGGCTTGTGCCTATTCTAAGGGCTTAAAACACTCTTAAGTGCACCTACTTCTTAGGATTTTTAACACTCTTAAGTGCTCCTCTTGTTAAGGCTTGTGCCTATTATAAGGGCTTAAAACACTCTTAAGTGCACTTACTTCTTAGGGTTTCCTTCTAATGCATGCCCATCGGGAAAACTTCTATCATGCACAACTTTGCAGTCTTTGGACCTTCTTATTCTTTGAGCCTTCAGCTGAGTATTCTTCATTCATCTTTGATCTCTCTAGATTTTGCATTCATTAGGTTTCATGCACCTCTTCTAAATATTCTTTGATTTCCTTTAGTCTTTGCATTCATTGGGTTTCATGCCCTTCTTCTAAATACTCTTCAAGTTTTCTTAATCTGTTTCAGATTTTGTATTCAATGGGTTTCATGCCCCAGCTTCTATTCTTGATTCCTTTCAATCCATTGGGGAAAAATCTATTGATTTATCATATTATGACAATTTTCATTTTTTATTTCTCTTGCTATTCTCTTCATTGGGGAGTTCTTGATTCTTGAACTTATTGGGGATTCTTCCCTTGTCTTTGCAAGTTCCTACAAGATTCAAACATTTCTCAATGACGTAAAATCAATTTAAATTTTACCTTGTTCAGCGTGTTCTTCAACAAATCAGTTTCTAGTATCTTGAGAAATTCTTTTCTGTGATTCCAATCGAAGATTCTATTGACTGGTATTACTCTTCTCTTTCTTTGTGAGTTGCTACACTATTGCCATGGTCGGGTGTTTATCATTGGTTATGTTAAAAAATTCTTTCAGCGTCTTAGGATTGACGAAGAATTTTTCTTTTTCCCTCTTTTCTTTCTTCTCCCTTTTTCTTCTTCTTTTTCCTTCTTTTCTTTCTTCTCTCTTTTTCTTCTTCTTTTTATCTCTCTCTATTTCTCCTCTCTTCTTTCTTTCTCTCCACTTTTCTCTCTTTCTTCATTCTCTTTTTTCTTTCTTTTTTTCTCTTTCTTTTCCTCTCTCTTCTCTCCTCCTTGTTTCTCTTTTTCTCTCTCTTCTTTCTCTCTTTGACCTTTTACCCTTTATCCTTCAAACTATTTGACTATGAATCTTCTTCTTTTTTTCGACTCCTTCAAAGTGAACTTCAAATTTCTTCTTCATAATTCCTTTTGTAGGGTAGAATTCTAATTTCTTCTTCATGGTTAAACAAAAGAGATGTCTTTTAAGGTGGAAGCCTTTTTTATGGTAGATGTCTTCTTGGAGAGAGATTCCTTCTTCAAAATAGATATCTTCTTCGAGGAAGATGCCTTCTTCAAGGAAGATTCATTTTTCGAGGGTGATTCCTTCTTCAAAGTGAACGTGTTCTTCAAGGAAGTTGCACTCTTCAAAGGAGCTTCTTTCTCCAAGGTAGATGACTTCTTCAAGGGAGTTTCCTCCTTCAAAGCGAATGCATTCTTTAAGGAAGATGCTTTCTTCAAGGTAAATGACTTCTTCAAGGCAGGTTCATTCTTCAAGGTGGATGGCTTCTTCGAGGGAGATTCTTTCTTCAAGGTGAACATCAAGCTCGAACTTCCTTCTTCAAAACAATAGTCCTCTTCGATTATCATTCGTTCTAAACATCTTGTACGTGTCTTCATGTGATCTTACGTATCGTGCTACCTATATCGAGACTGGCTTGCTTATCATGTTGTTTATATTCTTCTAGCTCTCATTGATATTGATTTCCACATCGTGCTACTTCTATTGTTATTCCTCTACATGTTGAGCCCAGTTTGTTTATGGTTACTCCTAGTATTTCATAATACTTTTGTGATTCTATAGAACTTTGTCAGTTTTGGACTATGCTTCATTCTGGATCATGCTTCCTTGAAGAAAAGGATTTATGATTCATATATGCATGATGTCTATTTGTCTAACTATATGCTTCCTACTTCGACTACATGGATCACTTGCAAATCCAGTGTCTAGAGTGAGAGGTTAAGTGTCTTTAAGCTCAAGTTGCTACTTCTTCAATTAATGTTAGCGATGATGAGTAAGACTGTCGCCATCAACTTTCTCATTTTTTTTCCTCCTTTCATCATAACTTGCATTTTTTTAATACGCCTGAGGCCTTCTCAAGATCCTCCAGCCTCTTTTGAAGCCTCTAAAGGATGATGACTAGAAATGACTCAAATCCATCAGTCTCTATGACCTAAAGTTCCTTTGAAATGTAAAGCTTGGCATCCATTTTCTAAAGAAATGCGCGATCTTATGGGACCCTTATGATTGCGTCTTCCACCTCAATAGGCAACAGCTTTGTCACTTATAGAAGGAATTCTCTACCGTACTCATTTGTTACTCGTCTAGTTCTAAGACCATTATTCTATTAACTGTTAAGGTGCTATCGATGTTAGATCTTACCCACTTCTTCAACTTTTTGATTTCTATCGTGGGCATTCATACCAAAAGTGGTAGAGTGACATTTCCATCATGTCTTTGCTTGAGATAATGGATAGGAGCATATCCAATTGGCTTTATCTTCATCAGCTCTTCTTTCTTACATGGCCTCTATTGATATCTCTGGATGGTCTTGATAACCTTTATCTTGTGCATCATTGCTCAGATGGGCCTAGGTTTCACAGTAGTTCCCTTGATTCTAGCACAGATATGGATCAAACTGGATCGAGTCAAGATTAATCGTTGTTAGAGGTTCATTGGTAGTCTTTTGCTTCTTCAGGTTTTTTTTATAACCCTAATTAAGCCACCCTTTCAGGTTTTCAACTCAGCGAGTTCAATCATTTTTCATTTTATTCATTTTTTTATGCTCTAATTTTTGCCTAAGTTGCCCTTTTCAACTTTTCCACTTAGCGAGTTTGCCGTAACTTTTGCCTGAGCCGCCCTTACGGGTTTTTAACTCAGCAGGCTTTTTCTTCTTTTCTTTCATGACCTAATTTTTGCCTAAACTGCCCTTTTTGGGTTTTCAGTTTCGCAGGCTTGCCTTAATTTTTGCCTAAACTAGTCTTTTTTGGGTTTTCGATTTAACAGGCTTTTATTTTTTTTTTTCCTTCACATTTGGCTACAAGAGAAGCTATCCATTCTTGCATCATTTTCTTGCACTTCCTCAAAGATGATTGAGATCTATCCTCCTTGATTTTCAAGATGGTTACGGCAATTATTTACTCCCTTGCTTCTTTTCACTTCTTAAGACGAGTGGGTAATTCATATACCCTCTACATGAAGAGTCTAGTATTGCTTGATGAATTTCTTCATCTAGTCTTAAAGGCATCATTCCTTCTTCTTTGTAAACATCCACACTAGATAGAATGGCTAACTTCTTCTATATATCATGCTTCTTCACTATTCGTGGCAAAGTTGCTTCTTTGATACGCTTAATGGAAATTGTTGATAGATTTTCTTCTTTCTAACATGTTTTCAATAAACCCAACATCCTTCAACAACGAAATGAAATGATGAATATAGGTTTTGTATCAATTTAATTCATATTCAAGCTCCTCAAAGATTTCTGAAATTCAATAGCTCAATGGTAATGCATTGACGTCGTGATTGTTCACAATTTTGACTCTAAGCTAGAATTGCTTCATTCAAGATTCTTCACATGTGTATGTATAGCCAATCATGCTTTACTTGTTGAAACCCAATCATGTTTTACTTGTTGAAACTCGGATAGCTTTGCGTAAATAGAAACTGGTGATCATTCATTAAAGATAGAAGGAGTACCATAAGCCCGTTTTTCACACCATTCTCCACTAAGGTAGGTTTTTCACAACATCAAGGATCATTAGGGCTTTATAAGGCTTGCAATGATAAGCTAGGGTCAAGCTGTGATAAAGAATACTATAAGGTTATTTTACCAATAATCATATAGCTATTGCAAGAGAGCATCAACTTCTTCCATTTGTACCCATAAACTTTGAGTTTTCACCCACCATGTTCGCTTGACCCCTACACTTTATGTGCAATAGGATTAGTACTCTTCTTTTCTTTTTCTTTTTTTTCCTTCTTTTTTTCATTTTCTCTCTCTTTATTTTTTCTCTTTCCTTATTTTTTCTTTTTCTTCTTTTGTTTTACTCTTAGAGCTCGAAATTGCACAAAATCAAGTCCCCTTTCTTTCATTTCCCTATAAGCATGGCTCTCAATGCTCTTTTCTAGAATGTTCATATGTTATGAGTGAGAGGTACTATGTAAGGAAAAGTCTTCTATTGTTAGGATACTTTTTGTAGTTGGACAAAGAAAAGGCTTGATTAGGCACAATAGGATATACTAGTGACAATGAAGTAAGTGTAGGTGGGCTTGAAAGGCTCAATTGATCCAAAAAAGGCCTAAATCACTTCCTTTATATTGCAAATCCTAGGATTTCGCCTTGAACATTGATCAAACAAGTTCTAGAGTCTTATAAGATAGTAACATCAAGCTTTGTTTGCATAAAGTTTCTCTAACTGGCATTAAGTTCCATATTCATGGCTATTGTGCTCAAATGACTGAAGAATCAAGAATGAAATTCATCTAGCAAAAAAAGAGTCAAGCATGCTAATAACACAATACTCATGTATTACTAAAAATCTATTTCCAAAAAGTATCATGACTTTATCAATGATCACCAAAAGAATACACAACTCTCGTAGCATTATTATTCTCTCTCTAAATTAGAAATTCTTCCATTATCGCTCAAGTCTTTTATCAAGCATGCACTTATTCATCATCATTGTCTGACCCGCTAGATTGCTTATACTGCTCTTGATTTCTGTTGTTGCTTCTCCTCTACCTGGCCTCCAAATCTTCTATTTGAATCCCCGAATCACACAAATCTTTGAATGTCTTGATTGGAAAACCCATTACTGATGAAGGCATGGGCTCCATTGATCACCATACAGACTTAGTCCTTCTCCATGGGCCTCATGGTCATCTTGGTAGCTTTGGCCCTCCAACGGACTAAATATTTTGAGAAATTTTCGTTGGGCTTTTAACATGTCATCTCCAAATCTCTCAGAGTGACCCCCAATTTGGTGTTATGGCACTACTGTTCTGCAAACTATTCTGATAGCTTCTCCCAATCCTCTCAGACTCTTTTGGGAAGAACATGATATCACACTATGACATCGCCTTCTAAGGATAACGTGAAATACTTCAAGATATATGCCTTCATCAAAGGAGTGGCGGCCATGATAGCTGTATATTGTCTCAAGTGTGTCTTTAGATTGCCCTCTCCATTGAACTTGGGTATGTTTGGTAGATGAAACTTTGGTGGTAAATCATTATCTCTAATGAATAACATGTCATCTAGGTCTTCGACCTCTTTCAGCCCGTTCTGCTTCAAGAAGGATTGAACTTCCTTCGTGTCCTTGGCCAACTACCTGACCATTTTAGGTTCTTCATGGTTGATTGGGCTTTTCCCCTTGTCCCTACATTGGCTTGTCTCGCCATCTTTACCACGACTACCCTCGTGTGAAGGTCAGTTCATGTGGTTGGGCCCTTTCTATAAAGCTCCATTGAGTTGGGCATTTGTTGTTGGAAGTGATTTCAGCCTTCACTTGAGCCATTTCAGCATTGTTGTTATTAGGTGTTGCCATTTTGTCAATTGGTTCCTCTTGCCTTGTCAAATGTCCTCCTTGTCCAACCTAAGCTATGATGGCTACAATACAAAGGTGTTAATGCCATGCATGCATGCATGTATGCATGATATGATACATCCTTATACAAGGGCATAGACACACTTTCATCCTTCCAACCTTATTCCTCCCACACACATGAGGTCAAGTCTCTTTTCATAGGATTTAAGGCCTCATTCCCAGGACATCATCATGGGATATGGGAACACGAGATGCTCTCTCCTAATTCTAACATTCATGTTGATGTTGGATTCTTCATGATTATCACAACATGGTTTTCAAAACATCATGATAACCTTAACTCATGGCACATGTTACCATTTTATTCTTATGGGTAACTTGACATGTGGCATTTGTTCATGGTTCCATGAGGCTTTGAGTTGATGTTATTCTAATAATAAGGAATTCTCATCCATAGACATGCATTTCAACATGGGTTTTGGATATTCATCCTATTGAAAATATCTAAAGTCATCTATATGGGCTTGAGTCTCACCAATGGTCTGGACTCCTTTGAGTGAGAGATATCCTCTTAGACCGGTCACTTTTTATACCAATTCAATAGTATGTGCTCAAAGGTGGTGACGCCAACATGAGTCTTCTAGGGGTCAAATAGAGCCAAAGACTTCTCATGCCAATGCCACAGGGCTAGTTTAGGTAGTTCGTACTCATTATGTGCAAATGTGTAGTGATGCAAGGACTCATTATACAAACATGAGGTATTAAAATTTGGTATTCCCATCAGAATCAACTTCTTTTATCACCAGTAGAGTTATCACTATAAACGGGGTTTTCATCCTACCAGAGCGTTTGCGACCATGACATTGTGTCAAAACCTCTTTTGAGACTTAAAGGAACACAAATGAGCCATGAGCCTGATATGGAGAAAGGAGTTACCACTCAATTATTCAATTAAGAATGAATGAGGGCAATATGATCCCTTGTTTCGAGACCTAAACTACCCTCATCCCTTCATAGATAGGTTCAGGAAGTTAGGTACAAGTCTTTCGACTTACCCTGATGTAAATCCGACCTCCACTTGGGAGATATTAAATAGAAATATCTCATGTTATTACTTAGTCCACCTAGATTATTCATTTTATGCACACGATTCCATTATATCTTAGTTAGTGAGGTGATTATACAATCAATGGCCATTCTATATTTGTACAAAGAAAGAGGGAGAATAATAGAATACATTTCCTTCCATATATGGGGGAATGGGAGAGGATTACAATAATTGTTATTTAACAATAAAGTAAATTCAACTTTAACACTTCAAATATCTCATTCACACATACAATCCATTGCATATTCATGCATATTATAAATTCTTACATAAGCATTCAAGGCGAGATTCGATAGACAATAAATTTCTTACCATCATTCGTGAGTCTATTCAATGTCGATCAAGTCTCCACATACATTTTCATGTTATTTAAGTATTCATCCTAAGTGATGGTCCCTCACCATCAATGTGAGTCCACTATCACTTCATGGCATCATACAATTGCGCTTCTAAGCATGATACATTCATAAATGATTAAACAAAGCTATAATCTAATATCATGGCATTTTAGCCTAGATTTTAATAAATTCTTTCATGGTAATTCTACCTATAGCCATTCAAGCATAATTCATATCAAATATTCATGGCACCTAACATGTCATTCATGGCATATTCTAGCCTAATTCAAATAATCACCAATCATACCATTCAAGGGTAAAATGGTAATTCTACCTATTCTATGTTATTTCCTAGCATTCACCAAAGCAAGTAAGTTTTCCTAGCATGATTCTAAATCATATGCTCTAAAGCATAATTCTAAACATGTTTTCCTGATCATGATTTCAAGCATATGCAAAGAAAATAAATTTCTAAGCATGATTCTAAAAGAAGGAAAGTTTACAGACTTACCTCGACACGCTTATCCATCTTGCAAAACAAATTTGGTTAGGACTATTCATAATAACTCTAATCATGCTCCTAAGCATAAAAATAAAGCTCTAAGCTTACTTTTTTTGAGCAAGAAAAGTAAAAGAGAGAATGGGAAGAAGAAGAGAATTTTGCTCTCAAGACGTACCCTTTTTGGATTTAAAGTAATAGAATGCCTAAAAAAATTATACTGGAAAAGACTTCTCAAATTCTTGAGTGTGTCTTCAAAAGGGAGAAAGGGATGATTGTATTTCATATTCGGTAAGAAATGCAAAGTGAAAGGAGTAAGGTTTATATAGAAGAAGGGTGCATATGAGAAAGGAAGTTTTCCAAGCCAACTTTCGAAAATAAACCCTAAGGGTCGGGCGGCCATGTGATGGATGCTCGGCCATTAGCCAATAGTCGGGCGGCAGTCAGATGGCCAGCTGGCTAATTTTCGTTCAGCCCCCTTCCTTTTTTATCATCCTTTGATGTCGCCTCTTCGAACCATTGTTTCTTTAATCACACATAACTTTTGGAATTCAACTCCGATTGGCGATCCGTTAATTCTATGAAAACTAGATGTCCGTAGCTTCGTAACGGTATATGACTCATCACCAGATTCCTCTCGAATTAATATGTGTTGATTTTTCATAGTCATATGTCAGTTTTTTAGACTCTTCATCAACTTCTTCTTTTCTTAATCTTTGAGGGCTTTTTAGTCATTTTTCTCAACATTCATTTTCATTTCATCATCGAGCCCCAAAAATTCAATATCTCCACACATCTACAAAACATATCCATGAGAAGCAGCTTGTATATGAAAAACTCGCTCAATGGAAGATCATGGTACCTGCATCACATTACATTTTTTTTATGATGAATGATTGATTAATGAATGACAGGAAACTTAAGAAACAAATGCTCAAAAGACAAACCAAAGTGGTCTCTTGAGGAACAAAAGGAACATGCATGTTTTGATCCTCAATAATCACATGACTGATCTGTCCGCTGGCATCCCATGTATAGATAACATTGCTGGAATAAGCTTAGAGGTCACCAATCATATGACCGGCTGGAACAGCTAGGGCAACTGAAGGAGCTGCAGGTTGACATGGCCACTCAACAATAATGGAAAAAGAAGCTGATGTGCTAGTACCTGAAGAGAAGGCTCTCAATCTCTTCACATGACAAATGGAAGAGATACTATTACAATTAGACACAGTTGAGGGATGAGGAATCTCATTAGCAGATCGACTAGGTCTAGTGTGTAACAAGGAGGCTCAAATCCAGTCAATGTAGGAACTCGTCATCAACGGGAATTCGATCCTGTTCAAGTGAATCCCGATCGTGTAGTTTGACACTCTGGCTCCATAACCAAATCAACTGAATCTATCATCAGAATCGATGGTGAAAGAGGAATCATACAGCTTGTTGGGCGTTCGTACCAATCTCGCATGCAATCACCCAAATACCACATCATGTTATTCACACAAGAAATAAGGATGCAGTACAAGTTAAAGGGATAAGGAACCCTCATAGCCACGGACCAGTTCTCCTCAAGACCTCACCACTCAAAGTGAATATGTGAAGGGTAGAGAAGTATGGTAAGATTATGAAATTAAAAAAAATATTGACTGTAATGTCTTTTTACCTTATCCCAGGTCATTGTATGAATGTAATCACGAAAGAAGTCTAGCTCATAAGACCTCTTGAGCTTTGCACGACATGCAACCCACTTTTTCATCTGTGGGAAGGAAGAATCCGCACAGGTAGGAAGAGAAGATGGTACAAAATCACAAAAGGAAGTCATATGGACAAAATACGAAGATGTAAAGAAGAAAAAAGTTACCTTAAGAAATAGGGCAAATCTAGTGATCCTAACAATGCTTCAACAGGCTCGATCCAAACCAAAATAACGCTCGTCGAGAATAGAACGACCCTAGTTGAAATCTCTCACTGGATCAAGATCCTAGAGGGCAGGAAGTAAAGTCAAAGTAGTGGTGTTCGATGCATTGGCGAAGAGCGTCATACCGAGTGGATAGATAATGAAGTTGTGAGCATACTAGTCCACCTCGACTAGAGACAGGTTAGATCTTCATCTCCAGTATTCGTACGAGGAAGCGTACTAAATGGCCATGTTGCTCTTGACCTTCACCTCACTCCCCAAAAGCTATCGAATCAAACTCTGCTGATCCCTTGAATCTGCAATACATGAGCCAATTGGAATGGCCTTCCCACCACATGAAAAGTTGGTCAAGGCAAAAATGTCCAAAGGTATGATAGTCATCTCACCAACTAGAAGATGGAATGCCTGGGTCGTGTCTATCCACCTCTCGCACAAAATGGCTAATTCTCAGTGATCATTGTACCAAGGGGTATCAGCAATCCTACTCCTAACAGCCTCGTTTTCTATCTCTTGAAACCAACTGTGGGCTCTCGAAAACGACCCACTCATTTTTTTCTCATGGTATTCCTAAATAGAGAAATTGAAGTATACATGAATACGTGCCCAAAAAATTTGAAAAAGATGGAAAATCAGAGAATGAAGGAGAGTACACACCATACTGATTTTGTGAGAAGCCGTCTTAGATAACTAACGCCTCTTAGTCTTTTGCAAGACCCTTCAACATTGACTTTTAGATTGGATCAGTCTTGTTTAACTTGAGGTGGACTGGATGGGCTACCATTGGAAAGAGGAAGCCGAGATGAAGATGTTTGAGAAAATTGGAAGCAAATTGGATGAAAAATGAAAAAGTTATGTTCAAATGAAGCCGAGAGAAGATGGAGAAACCTTATAAAGGTCCTTAGCTGTTGGACGATAGTCAAACCACCAGTCGACTATTGGCTGACCACCAAGTGACTATCAAATAGTTGGACAGTTGTCTAACAGCTAGCCAACCATTCCTCAAGTGAGGGGTAGAAAAGGAAGGCAAGAAAAGAAGGAAAAAGAAAAAAAAAGAGAAAAGAATAAAGAAAAAAAGAAAAGGAGAAAGGAAAAAAAGAGGGAAAAAAAAGATAAGAAAGAGAGAAAAGAGAAAAAGAAGACAAAGAGAGAGAAATGAAAAAGAAAAAACAAGATTCTTCATCGATCCTAAGACACCGATGAAATTATCGAATGAACGGATGACAAGCCCCGGCCATGGTAATAGCTTAGTAACTCATAAGGAAAAAAAGAGTAATATCGGTCGATAGAATCTTCGACCAGAATCACATGAAAGAATTCCTCCAGATACTAGAAAGCAATTTGTTGAAGAATACACCGAACAAGGTAAAAGTTTGAATCGATTTTACGCCATCAAGAGATGTTTAAATTTTGCAGGGGCATGCAAGAAAAATAAGAAGATCCTCAGGGAGTTGAAGAATCAATAACATAATAAAAAACCCCCAGTGAAAAGCAATGACACACAAAAAGAAGTCAAGAATGAAAAATGTCAAAACACGATGCATTTCCCTAATAGATTAGAAGGAATCACAAATAGAAGTGATAGCATTTGGGTTTGAAACCCATTCAATACGAAATTAGGAGTAGATCAAAGAAGCTTGAAGAATACTTAGAAGACAAGCATGAAACCCAACAAATGCAAATTTTGAAGAAATCATAGAAATTATGAAGGATACTTAGTCGAAGGCACGAAGAATGAGAAGATCTAAAGATTGTGAAGCAGTGCATGAAAGACATTTTCCCAGTAAAGCATGCATTAGAAGGAAACCCTAAGAAGTAGGTGCACTCAAGAGCATTTTAAGCCCTTAGAATAGGCACAAGCTCTAATAAAAGATGCACTAAAAGTGTTAAAAATCCTAAGAAGTAGGTGCACTTAAGAATGCACCTAAGCCCTAAGAAGAGGCACATTAACGAGTGTCAAAAACCCTAAAAATGTAGATGCATTGAAGGTTGTGATAAACCCTAAAAAGTAGATGTACTGAAGAGTGATAGAAACCCTAAGAAGTAGGTGTACTGAGAAATGTTTTATCATAGCATCATAAGGATGCTTTCAACCCTTGAATGGGCACATCCACCCTTGAATGGGCATATCTGCCAGTAGAATGAGCGCCTCAGCACTCGAGTGGATGCACCTTTTTATAAGAATAGAATAAGAGATGGAAATGATGAGAAAGTCTGATAGAATAAGAATGAAGACAAAAATGTCGAGAGGAAAGAAAGAAAGATATAATCAAGTATTTTTCAAAGGTGACCTTAACTTTTAAAGATCATTTTATAAGCTTTGATCAAATATAATTTAGCTTTTAAATAGTTTAGCAAACACATTTTGGTCAATCAATTATGAGTTAAGAAACTCTAAAGTAGGCTAGAATATGAAAATATAGGTTCGAAAGATTCATTTTTATGCATTTCACTTTGGATTTTCTCAAAAACTACAAGATGATTTCTTGCAGGTTTATTATCATGGTTTCTAGGTCTGTATTTTATTAATCTTTTATGTACAATGATGCTACTCTGATCTAATTTTTGTCAAAGCAAAATTCAAATACATTATTGATGATTAATAAATTATAATTAAGTTAGGAAAGAAAGAGAATGTAATGGATCTTAACCATTTATGGCTAATAAAATCCATGTGGCTGAAATTCTAGAAAAGCTTAAGAAAGCTCATATCATGAGAGAAATCTACATGAATTGAGATTAAAAGCCAATGCATGCACATGCATGCTAGAAGACTGAAAACCAACTACCCAAATAAACATTCGTCATAAAGTTGAAAAATAAATGCATGTCACATCTCATATAATTTATAACAATCACTGGAAATAGCCCTACTTCTAAAATTTGATTATGCATAATGTAATGTGTTTTTTCTAATAGATTTTGTTGAAAGGATTTAACAATCAGTCTGGAGAGTTCCCTTTCAAGGTATATCTTCTCTTCCACAAATGCACATGAGCTCAAAGACTTGTAAACTTCTCAAGTTAAAAGAAACTAAAATTTTGAATTTGTGATACAAGAAGAAATAAAATTTTTGACTATTACGTTTCTTTTTTCCCGCCACTGCTAAAGTCTACTCGATATAATATTGAAGTAAAAATGACCTACCAGTCATGTGTTCCTTAAAACTGCTACAGGTAGCCCTACTTCCAAAATTTGACCATGCATGACGTAATATATTCTTTTTAGTAGATTTTGTTGAAAGGATTCACTAATCAATTTGGAGAGTTTTGTTTCGAGGTATATTTTCTCTTCCTCACATGCATATGAGATTAAGGACTCGTAAACTTTAACTTGCTTGATGAACAATTTCACCAAGACTTCTTCCTTCAACCCGTGATAACACCACACCAACAGTTCTTTACGACTTGCTTGATGAACAACCTCACCAAGATTTCTTCCTTCAACCCTTAATAACACCACACCAAGAGTTTTTTACAGCTTGCTTGATGAACAATCTCACCAAGTCTTCTTCTTTCAACCCTTGATAATACCACACTAAGAGTTCTTCACAATTGTTTAACTCTTGGTAACACCACTCCAAGAGTTCTCTCAATTGTTTATCTCTTGATAATACCACACCAAGAGTTATATCAAGTGTTTAACTCTTGATATCACCACGTTAAGAGTTCTCTCAAGGATAACTATTATCCTTTATAAGAATGATCTCACTTTCACCACAATACAAGAACAAATAAAATTTTTTAAAACAAAAGTACAACTCTCTTCAAATAGTAGAAAAAGAATATAAAAGCTCTCTAAACTTGATATTTTCCTTACTTCCTTGCTTCATGGATTTTTTGTTGAATGCATGAGAGAAGGGCCTCTTTTTGTAGGCAAATGAGATGAACTTAATCAAGTGAAGAAACCAACTCCAAATTTTCTACCCACCATAAAAAATGTAATTTTTTCTACCATTTTTTGTCAATGTTCTGTTTGAAATTTGAAAATATGCAAAACATAAAAGATCTGCATATTTGAATAAGCTTTCCAATGCATTAAAAATCAAGTCATTTATATATCTCCATCTTAAGATGTGGATAAAAGACCATTTAGTGCTCATGTAAGTTGAGTTTTCTTCCTTGTGTTAGTCCACCAATTTGCATGACGATTATGTCTACCTTTCATTTGAAATTTGAAATTCTTCAAAATATAAAAGATCTACATATTTGAATAAGATTTCCAAAACAGTAAGAATCAATTCATTTAGATATCTCTATCTTAAGATATGGACAAAAGACCATTCAGTGCTCATGTCAGTTGATTTTTCTTCTTTGTGTCCATCCACTGAATTCCATGATAATTATGTTGACCTTCCATTTTAAACTTGAATTTCTTTAAAAATGTGAAATGTGCTCCATTAAATCATCTTTCCAAAGCCTTGAGAATCAAGTGATTTGGATATCTATAACTCAAGATATGTCTAAAATAGCATTCAATGCTCATGTCAATTGATTCTATTTGTCCATTAGCTTGCGTGATGATATGGACAACCTTTGACTTGAAATTTGAATTTCTTTAAAACATATAAAATGTTATTAATTGAGTAAGATTTCTAATAGCTTAAGAATCACATCATTTGGACATTTATAGAGAAAAGTATGATCAATTGATTAAAAATTGCTCATGTGTCACATGCCTTGAGTCAAACCTTGTTCTTAAACTATGGTGCCTTTAACATATAGTCTTCCCCTTAGCTTCAACACTTCATTTTAACAAGCCTCTTCTTGATTTTAAAAGTATTTCATTGATCTTATTCTTGCACATAAATAAACATTTTAGTAATACCTCAATGAATTAATGTGCATTGTTATTATCAAAATTATCATGTAGCCTTATGGCTAACAACATGCTCAATAAAGATGAAAATGGAAATGTGCATGAAAACAACTTGAGCAGACTATATGTCAATATAAGATATTCTTGTTTGGTATACCCTAGTGGAGGCCGAATCTCAATTCGGGCTAGTCGAATGACTCATACCTAACTTTTCGAACCCATCTCTAAAAGGATGAGAGTAGTTTAGGCCCTGAAGCAAGGGATTGGATTACCCCTATTCATTTCCAATTGAATAATTGGGTGGCGACTCCATTTTCTAAACATGCCCATAGCTCGTTGTGTTCCCTTAAATCTCAAAAGACGCTTTGACAAAGCGTCATGGTCGTAAGCGCTCTTGTCGGATAAAAGCCTCGTTCATAAGTGGCAACTCCATTGAGGATAAGAAAAGTTGATTCCGATTTGGATACCAAATTCTAATAGCTCATATTGACATTCTGAGTCCTTGCATCACTACATTTTTGCACACAATAAGCACAAATTGCCTAAACTAGTCGTGTGGCATTAGCATGAGAAGTCTTTGGCTCTATTTGACCCCTAGATAACTCATGTTGGTGTCACTATCTTCGAGCACGTACCATTAAATTGGTATAAAAAGAGACCGATCCAATGGGGCATATCTCACTCAAAGGAGCCCATAGCATGGACCCTTAAGACTCGAGCCCATATAGACGACTCTAAAAATTCTCAATATGATGAATATCCAAAACCTATGTTGAATTGCATATCTGTGGATGTAAATTCCCCATGATTAGAATAACATCAACTTAAACCTCATTAAACCATGAACGAATGTCACATGTCTAGTCACTCATAAGAATAAAATGGGGACATGTGCCATGAGTTAAGGTTATCAAGACGTTTAGAAAGCCATGTTATGATAGTTATGCAGAATTTAACATCAACTTGAATGTTAGAATTAGGTGAGAAAATCTCACATTCACACATCTCATGATGATCACTTGGAATGATGCCAAAAATCCTCAGAAAAGAGACTTGACCTCACATGCATAGGAGAAATAAGGTTGGAAGGCTGAAAGCTTGTGTATGCCCTTGAAAAAACATGCATTATATCATGCATGCATGGCATTAACACCTTTGTTTTGTAGCCATCATAGCTTAGGTTAGACGAGGTGGTTGTTTGACAAGGCAAGAGGAACTAGTTAACGAAATGGCTACACCCAACAACAACAATGCTAAAATGGCTCAAGTGAGGGCCGACATTACCACGCTCTAACAACAAATGGCCCAATTCATCGAAGCTATACGGAATGGGCCTAACTATATAAACCAGCCTCCATCTGAAGGTAATGGTGGTGATAAGGGTGAGACCAGCCAAGAAAGGGATAAGGGGAAAAGCCCCGAATCGGTTAAGCAATTGGCTAAAGACATAGAGAAAGTCCAATCCCTCTTGAAGAAGAAAGGATCGGAAGGGGTTGAAGACCTGGACAACATTTTGCTCATTAAAGAAAATGATTTGACTCCCAAATTTTGCATGCTAGACTTGCCCAGGTTTAATGGAGAGGATTATTCGAAGACACATCCAAGACATTATGCAGCTACCATGGCCACTACTCCTTTGTCAAAGGAGCACATATTAAAGTACTTCATGCTATCCTTAGAGGATGATGTATTAGCATGGTACCATGACCTTCCTAAGAGAGTTTGAGAAGATTGGAAGAATTTTTTTAAAAATTTGTAGAGCATTACCATCACAATACCCAACTAGGGGTAGCTTTGAGGGATTTGGAGACAACATATCAAAAGCCTAATGAGACTTTCTCAGAGTATCTAGTCTGTTGGAGGGCCAAGGCCACCAAGATGGCCATCAGGCCTGCATGGAGCCTATACCTTCATCAGTGACAGGCTTGCGGGCTTCCCTATCAAAACATTTGAAGACTTGTATGACTTGGGCATTCAAATAGAAGATTTGGAGGCCAGATAGAAGAG